>CM022297.1:422171604-422205378 GCA_011799875.1 Thinopyrum elongatum | reverse complement strand
AAATTGTGAGAGGCCGCCTATGCAAGATTTGCGGCACATGCTAGCCTCCGGAGGCGCCGGCCATAGTCGTAGACAAGAGGAGAGCAATTCCATGTAGAGGGAAGGGTTCAGATACTTCTCCATCATCGAAAATATGAAAAATTACCAGCAGTCTATAGACATGTGCCCACGTCGTGTTTTGTAAAAAAATTCAGATTTTATCGCGCTCCGAAGTATTTATTATAGTAATGCCGCAGCGTTACCGAGACCGTGCTACTACCGTGTCATCCGTGGAGGGGGGCGGCACCCGGAGACACGTGCCGGCTCTTCGGACTGACCACCAAATTCCACCCCGCAGTATGAGGGCACGGTGCGATGCTTCGGTGGCATTGATACCCCCAAGGGCCCCAGCCCGCCTAACCTTTAGCGTTTGACCACGGATTAGCCCTTTGACTTTGCCACGGACGGGCTTCTGACCAGTGGACCTCTCACCCGGTGTGTTGGTCAGCCCATAGGACCACTTTGGAGCAACATCCGGGCCCAGACCCCGCAAGATCCCTCAGTGTAGTGTAGACCCGACGCAGTCAGTTTAAAAACGAACACGGTGCACGGATCGGCTTTTGGGGCCGGACGTGAGGGCGGGCCCACCCCGGAGACGCTGTTTTTTTTTTTTCTTACCGTGGGCTTTGCAACCGCCACAACACTTCCAGACTTATGAGAGGCCGCGCTACGCAAGATTTGCGGCACATATGCTACCCCCGGAGGCCGCCGACGACAGTCGTAGACACGCGGAAGCCATCGTTTGTAGAGGGAAGTGTTACAGTACTTCTCCATCACCAAAAAAAATTATGAAAAATTACCATAAGTACTATAGCACATGTTGTGCCACGTGTGTAAAAAAATATGATATTATCGCGCTCTGAGTATTTAATAATATTCACGCCGAATCCCATCGATATACCAGCCACAGAACGTTAATCCGTGTTCATCGCCGTCCGGAGGGGGGGGCACACCCCGGAGACACGTGCCGCCTCTTAGGACATGCCACACCACACCAACACCGCAGGTATGAGGGCCCGGTGCGACGCCGGTGGCATCCCTACCCCCCCCAGGGACCCCGTGCCAGCCCTAAACCCTTTGTAGCGTTTACAACGGGATCTAGCCCATCGATCAAGGACGGGCTTTGAGAGTGGACTTCCACCCGGTTGGGGTAAGGGTCAGTCCATAGGAACACTTTGGAGAGAAGCAACATCCGGCGCCAGAGACACACAGCAAGATCCCCTCAGTTGTAGACCCGACGCGTCGTTTCCCCCCTCTAGGTGTCGGCGGTGGCGCCGTTCATGAGGGGGGGCACACCCGGAGACACGTGCCGCCTCTTCGGACATTCCACCACACCACACCGATGTATGAGGCCGGGTGCGACGCTCCTCGGTGGCATCCCTACCCACCAGGGCCCCCGTCCCGCCTAACCTGTAGCGTTTGACCACGGGATCTTAGCCTCTTGACTTTGCACGGACGGGCTTATTGACCAGTGGACCTCTCAACCGGTTGTGTAAGGTCAGCACATAGGAAAACCACTTTGGAGCAAATCGGGCCGACCCACAGCAAGATCCCCTCAGTGTAGACCCGACGCGTCCGTTTCCCCCTCCAAAGTGAAGGCGACGGCGCGTACGTGAGGGGGGGGCCATACCCCGGAGGACGCGTGCGGGCCTTTTGCAACCGCTCAAAAACACTTACAGACTTGTGAGGAGGCCGCCTACGGCAAGATTTGGCGGCATGCTAGCCACCGGAGGCCGCCGGCCACATCGTAGACACGCGAAGAGACAATCCATGTAGAGGGAAGTGTTTCGATACTTCTCATGACCAAAAATTATGAAAAATTACCATCAGTCCTAAGCACATGTGCCCAGCGTCGTGTAAAAAAACTCATATTTTACGCGCTCCGAGTATTTAAAATATTCACGCCCGCATCGTTACCGCCAGAACGTCTAAGACCAGTCATCGCGTCCGTGCGGAGGCACACCCCGGAGACGCGTGCCGCCTCTTCGGACATGACACCACAACACCCGCAGTAGGAGGGCCGGTTGCGGATGCTCGGGGCATGTACCCCCCAGGGCCCCCGTTACCCGCCTAACCCTGTAGCTTTGACCACGGGATCTAGCCTTTGAATTGCACGACGGGCTTTGACCGTGGACCTCTACACCCGGTTTTTGTTAAGGTCAGCCCATAGGAACACTTGGGAGCAACATCCGCGGCCAGACCCACAGCAAGATCCTCTCGTGTAGACCGACACGTCCTTTCCCCCCTCAGGTGACGGGGCAGTGGCGGCGTCGGCCGTGAGGGCGGGGGGGGGCACAGCCCCTGAGACGGTGCCGCCTCTTCGACATGCCACCACATCACCCCGCATTGTTGAGAACCCGGTGCGACGCTCCTGGGTGGCATGCTACCCCCCAGGGCACCATCCCACCCCCCCCCATCCCCCATCACGGCCAACCCTTGTAGCGTTTTTTGACATAGGATCTAGCCTTTGACTTTGCACGACGGGCTTTGAACAGTGGACCTATCCACCCGGTTCTGTGTTAGGGTCAGCCAATAGAAACACTTTGGAGCAACTTCCGGGACCAGACCCACAGCAAGATCCCCTCGTGTAGCCCCGACGCGGTCCGTTCCCCCCCCTCCAGGGGCGGCGTCGGCGCCCGTCCGTGAGGGGGGCCTCAACGGAGGACGCGTGCGGGTTTTTGCAACCGCCACAACACTGTCAGACTTGTGAGATGGAGCTACGCAAGATTTGGCGGCATGCTAGCCCCCGGCGGCCGTCGGCCACAGTCGTAGAACACGCGGAGAGCAATCCGTGTAGAGGAAGTGTTCAGATCCTTCTCCATCCCAAAAATGATGAAAAATTACCATCAGTCCTCTATAGCACATGTGCCCAAGTCGTGTAAAAAATACTCATGATTTATCGCGCTACGAGTATTTAATAATATTCACGCCGCGATCGTTACCGCACGCACGGTCTACTACAGTGTCATCGCCGTATGGAGGGGGGGGGGGGCAACCAAGGAGAGACGGTGCCGCCTTCTCGGAATGCCACCACACAATCCCCGCGTATGAGCGGCCCGGTGCGATGCTCGGTGGCATTGCTCACCCCCAGGGGGCCCCCGTCTCCCGCCTAACCTTGTAGAGTTTGCACGGGATTAGCCTTTGACTTGGCATGGACGGGCTTTGACTAGTGGACCTTTCCTCCCGGTTGTGTAAGGTCAGCCCATAGGAACAACTTTGGAGCAACATCCGGGCCGACACACAGCAAGATCCCATCTGTGTAGACCGACCGCGTCCGTTTCCCCCCTGCAGGCTGCCGGAGGGCGGCGCCGTCCGTGAGGGGGGGCACACCCGGAGACGCGTGCCGCCTCGTCGGACAGGCCACCACACACCGCATGTATGAGGGGGCCGGTGTGCCGACGCTCCGGTGGCATGTGCTACCCCCCCAGGGCCCCGTCCGACCTAACCCTGATAGCGGGACCACCGGATCTAGCCCTGTTGCTTTGCACGGAGGGATTTGACTGGACCTCTCCACCCGGTTGTTAAGGTAGCCATAGGAACACTTTGGAGCACATCCGGGCCAGACACCCCACCCCGCACGACCCACCCATCCACGTGTAGACACCAGCGCGTCCGTTTCCCCCTCCCAGGTGCTCTGGCAGCGGCGCGTACGTCCCGTGAATGGGGACTCTATTTTTACAGGTGCTGAGGCACACACATATGCCATAATAAAAAAAATGCAAAAGAAGTATCTATGCCGACGGCTAGCCGTCGGCCCATAGAAGCGCACGGACCTGGATCGATGATGTGGCAAAGGGCCAGGCCTATGCCGACGGCGAGGCCGTCGGCACATAGTTTGACCTTATCCGCGCCGGTTCGCCCCCCACCACCCATTCCCCATCTCCCCCTTCCCCCGCCCAAACCGCGCGCCGCCCCCCACCACCACGCCGCCCGCCCAGAGCACCGGCCACGCCCTGCCCCGAGCCGCGCACGCCCGCCGCCGCAACTTACCCCGCACCGCCCCGCCACGAGGCACGTAGCCGCCCGCGCCTCACGCACCAGACCAAGTGCCGCCCCGCCCGAGCCCGATGCGCCCGCGCGTCCCCAGTCCCCACCCCCCGCGGTGCACGCCGTCCTCCCCGTACAGCGCCGACCGCTCCTGTCCGCGCCAGCCCCTTCGTCCCGCAAGGTTGAATCGGACGTCCGACACGGGTCCGGCGCCCCCTTCCCGGCCGGTAATGGAGCAGCCGGCCGGACCTTCTTCTTTGTGCTCTCACCGGCCCCAACAGCCGGCGCCCCCTCTTCGACCCGACCAGCCGCCGGCCCTCTACGGGCTAATTTTTCTTTCTTTTTTAGTGGTCTTGCTAATGTTTTTGGTGGATGAAATGCATAAATAGATGGAATGGATGTCATATTGTTTAGAGAGTAGTGAGTGCAAAATATTGATCAAGGATGTATTAGAAAATGAGTTTTTTAGTTTGAAGGTCAATGTTTGTTTTTCATTGTGATGTGATTATATACTTTTGCACGGTGTATTTTGATCAGGATAGGTGTTGCTACAAAACAATGATGAAATATTTTTTGACACTTATTATAATGGTCTTGATGAAATGTGATGTTATAACTTGTTCATACAAAGTTTTTTAGATGATGATGACCGATGATTGTTAGATGGAGGAGAAATAATGGATTGATTTTTATGCCTTCGATGTTTTGAGATGATGATGAGGATGATAGATGGATATATGATAATGAGAGATGATTGGAGATGATGATGTTGATGATAGATGTTTAGTTTTTTGTAGGCTTCGATAATTTTTAGCTGATGATGAGGAGTGATAGATGATGATTTTTTTTATGATTCGATGATTGTTAGAAGATGATGCTATTGTGTGTTCTATGAGTTGTGATGTTATAATTTTTTGTCGCGATGGAATTGAGGCTTTGTGGTTTAGTGTGCCATTTCATCGGAGTGACGTGTCCGAAGCGTTGTCCCACTCTTCTGCGCATCCCTAGCATGTTCGACTATTCCTCTAAGACGAGGGGAGCTACAAGTCCATCTCCTCCATTTTTTTCAATCACTAGATTTCATTCTCCTCAAGGCAACTGCGAAACATAGCGTCTCCCGTCGAAAGGGTTGCATCGATAAATATGCATTCAAGCATATTTATACAGCAGCTCTGTGGAGTATCCAACGTTTTCCATGGACAGCCGAGGATGTGTAGATTGGGTATGTTCCCATGTTCTTTTACCCCGTTCGAGACAGGATTTCGGCGGCCGCCTTCCCATTGTTTGGGAGACCATTCTCTCGGCTATTTGCCCGAGAAGTGTATCTGGAGAACAGCGGGGGGTGCTTGCTCGAAATTTGTAGTCTCGGAACGGGGTTAGAATGGAGAACGTACTCAACAATCTACACTCCGGGGTGGGATTAGGACCCACTTTACTATTAGAGATGGTAGGTGGATTTCAACGCGGTAGAAAACTGAAAATTTGATGTGATTAATTTAAGTGCAATCCTCTAATTATGGTCGTGTTGGCTTGCAACAAAAAGCAGAGGATGGCAGATATCAGTGGATGTACAGTGGTGTTTATCTGTTCGGAAATCCGGTTAACATCAGAGTGGATCACAGAGTCCCTTTCGAACGATCCTAACATTCGTGATAAGACGAAGGATGGCGTTATAAAGCTAGAGCGATCAATAGAGAATTGTGATAGACAAGTCTAAAATGAAGCCTCCCACAGGCGGTCGAAAAATTGGTTAAGCCAGATGCTGACTTTGTCCTTTAAAATGCCAGAAAAAAAGGAGAGTTAGTACTTATATGGCTGATTGAAACCCATTTGAAGTTCACCAGATGGTATGCATCGAATATAAGTAAGGGAGTCAATCTTCAAAGGGCAAAGTCAGTGACCGGCTGAAGAGTCATGACTACCATGTATTGATTGAGCGGAATAATGCCGGTGAGGTTGAGGTAGGTCCGAGCATGTTATGCGAGTGCTTGCGAGCTAAGCCATTTCTTCCGCATGTTCTGTGCTAAGAAGTAAGTAAAGAGGTGATGAAAAATTGCAATAAGAGGCACGGAGAGGTTGATAGTCAGATAGAGAAGATCTTTCCGCCAGGCTTCTTACTCCGATGCACATCTCCATTATGCACCTCGCGAACGAGGTACGGTTATGATTCGGGGGGGCTGTGCAGAATGCTGGAAGTTGGCGTACGCCCTGAGAGACAGAACAAGATCTCTTGTTTTTTCTCTGTGCTTTTTCTTTTTCATTCTTTTTTTTTTTTTTTGTCGACGGAACAATCGTGGAAACAAAGTAAGATTGAAGCTTCCATAGCTGAGGCATTTCCTAGGGAGGTGTCAGACCTCAGGACATCATCAATATCCAGACCACGTTCCCCATCTGGCATAACAAGGCTGCCTCGATAACAATATAGAAGAGCCAAGTATCACCCAGGCTCCATCTATCAACGTGTATGTAATAGGTGTTTAAGACGTAGGAGGGCTGGGGCCTCGAAATCTTATAACATGCCAACAAGAGTGGGAGGACCTCTGTTCTATATCTTGTTTTACAACATAAGGGAGTTGAGAAGTGGGGATGAGGTAATACCACTACACATTCCTTTAGCTTCCACATCATCATGTCTATGCTCACTTAGGCCCGGTTAACCACGCTTTTCTTTTTTAGTGATTTCGTTCAAGAGGAATGGACGGGGAATGAATCCTCCTACGAGGTGAGGCATACTTTCTCAGTCATGGGAAACCCTAGAAGTAAATTTTTTGTTTGCTTGGTTAATGGAGAAGTAATTTTCCAATCCCCTCTTAAATACCTGGTTTCAACATGATTAGAAAACCGAACTACTGCAAGAGCAATTTCAATTATACTTGTAGGGAAAAGATCCGAACATATATAGGATGATGATTGAGATGGGTTCCATGGGTTTTGACCCTGCCGTCAGACATTGTAAAAGTTATTGATGTGGAATGGGTATCGCTTCCATACAGAGGAGCACCAGAACAGCCGGCCAGATCCAAAACTATAAAACCGGAGGTTACCCCCGGGTAAAATTCAGTAGACTATACGGAGGGTACAAAATTATAACGAGGTTAAATTCCGAAAGGAGCGCGAGACCCTAAGTCTTCCTATGTTCAAATGCCGATGCGTTCGATCCGCGGGAGGGGTTATAATTGGTTAAAAATACGGGCCTTCCATTGTTTGGGTAGAATTAGAAGAGATTAGAAAGTTAAACCATCAACCCGTCTAGCCGAGCCGATCTCTTCATTGCGGCCAAACCCAAGCACACCCCCCCAAAATATATTAATCTGCCAACCCCCTATACCCATGCCAGAAAGAGTACCTAAGGGTTGGGAAGTTGGGTGTCAAGGTGTCGCCACATCGGTAAGCTACCGGACCGAAGATGAAGATGATTATACAACATTAACCCCATGACATACGAGGGAGTGTTCTATCAAGAGCAACCTGATGATGATGATGTGGTTAGAAACGATGACGCTAGACCATTGGGTGATGATGAGGTGGATCCCAAACAACGACGATGCACGGACTGATGGTGAGACCTTGTCCAAGGAAAATGACATACGTATGCTAGAAAAGTTAAAACGAGAGACGCTGACGACGAGGACGAGCCTCCCCTCCGTCAGAAACGAAGATGATATGTTGATAGTGATGATGAGACGGACGAGGAAAGAGGTTAGAAAAGAGGGTTACAAACAGTGATGATTATATGGGTCTAAGCAGATGTACGTTCAAGTTTTTTTTTTCTATAGTTTAGGAATATGCCTTTTTATGCAATTTTTAGTTAAGGTGTGTATATCATGCCTTTTTCTTCATTTCCATTAATTTACGAATTGCTATGCTCTTTTCAATGCAGAGGTTCGTGGATACATGGGAAAGGGGAAAAGGCCGACGACGTGGGTTTCATACGCACAAGGTCGTCGGCCTGCCTAGTCGGAGGCGGTCGTCAAGCACTACGTAATCCTCCCACCCGGCTACTTGGACGATGATCTCACAGGGAGGGTCGAGGGAGAGGTTTGCACCAGAGGAGGAGGGGCGGGGGAGAGCCCCAGAGGGCGAGGTGGTGGGGGGGGAGAGCCACGACAGGGGGCGCGGCCAGAAAGAGGCACTCACAGACTTAGGGGCGGTTGTTGTCTTCGAGGCCCTCCTCTAGTGAGGTACCTCTGGCGAGGAGGAGGAGGAGGAAGAGGAGGAGGAGAGGGGAGGGGAGGTTTCGGGATGGGGGCCGAGGAGGAGGTGGAGGAGGAGGCAGAGGCGCGAGGAGGAGGCGGACGAGGAGGAGAAGGGGAGGAGGAGGTTGGGGAGGGGGAGGCAGGCGAGAGAGGGTGGTGGCGGGGGGATGATGGTGGTTGGCGGGAATGGGGTTGACAAAAGGGGTGGCTGCATGGTAAGGCAAAGGCTACCAAAGCAGGGGTCCTGTACGAGGGCGCAGACGTGGCTCCTTGAGCCCACGGGAAAGAGTAAGTGCCCTTTATAATAATTCATTATTTGATTGTTCACAGCTCATCCGGTTGTATTTATGATTGCTTGTCACATGATAATAGTTCATTATGTTGCAGCAACTGGATATATCTAAAGGGGTCCGTATTCCCCCCCCCCCCCCCCCAACGCCTCATCACCGTCTTGCTGAAGTATTACTGGCAGGGGTTGTACTGTCCAGGATCAAGTCAGGCAACCCGGACCGTCGGGTTTTGGCCACGAGCTGGGACCATGGGAAGTGGCCCTCCACGCGGACCATGAGACCCATGCCAAGGCCGTGAGTGATACTACTTTCTGGTGACGGGTGAGTTTTCTTCAGAAGACAAGCATTCTAGTTTTATGAATGATTTTTAATCCATGGCTTCTCCATTCGTTTTCATGCATGATTGTAGAAAATTCTATCGATTTTCTTCCGGAGCAAGCACTAGGGCCAGAGCGACCAGATGTGCTGCGACCAATGCAGAGAAAGGCCCGCCAGATGCAGTACGAGGTGCGCTATGTGGCATCTCGCACATAACTTACCACGACTTATCTTAGTGTGAGAGACCAAGGAAGAAGCGCGGGGGATGGGCATCATTAACCTTGGAGAGGCGAACGAGGAGAAGAGGTATGGAGCCTGGTAAGTATAAAGATTTTTCATTATGCTTTCATTACCTTTGGGTACATTTCACCGTTTCGTTGTTGACATGCATTATGTAGGGGTGTCCAAATTGGTATGTAGGAAAAGAAGAGTCCTGGGCGGCATATTGGTGTGATGAGGCTGGCGCCTGGGCGGCACTTATATGAGCATCAAAAACAAGGACAACCAGGGGAAGGAGGGAGTACGATGCTCAGGGAAACCGAAACCACTATCTCCCACAAGGCAGGTAATGTATGGACATAACCCAGTAAACCTTTTTTCTTCCTTCTATTTACCATCACTTTCTTAGTATGACTCACCTTGTTTGGTAGTGCAGGAGGAGAAAGGGAGGAAACTGAAGCGGCCGCTCTCACACATGCAGGCGTGGGAGATCGCCCATACGCGGAAAGGACCCCAAGCGGCGAGCCCAATAGGACTACGCAAAAGAAGACCGCGGGGAGGAAGAAGAGAAGGCCTACTCCGAAGGGTATCTGAAGGTGACATCCTGACACACCTGACCCCATTGCGGGGAATCTGGACGAAGGGTGGTGGTGGGCATGGGGCGAAGGAGCACGGTCGGGAGGAAGGTTATCGATGCATGTCACTCATACTATCTCCTACCACAGCTCCGTCGGATCGACCCGAGCCTGAAGCCAGCGCTACGGCACGCAGGGACCAGGCACAGTCCCAGTCCCTTTCAGGAGCGGCAATCTTAAGATTTCCCTTTATCTCATTGGTCACTTTATTTTCCACATTTAGTGTGTTCTGAAAGTCCATCATGTCATACCATAGGCATACATGGAGGACACACGCCAGGAGACCATGCGTGGCACGGAGAGCTTATGCATGACCCATGAGAGAGGGGCCAGATGACAGCACGCTTTTCAGAAATGGCGCTGGCAGGTGTTGTCCTCATGCAACCAGCACAATGTCTCCAGGCACACAAGGCCTGCTGACCTTGAGGAGTTTGTGACAGACGCGGCCCCTCGCCGGTAGTTCATACCCCAATCTATTTCACCAAAGCATATCATGCCTTTCAACACAGTTCATATATCCAGTAAGATGTCTTGTAACATCCAGGGAATGGGGAACGATGGATCAACCGTTTGGCGGTGGTCTTCGCAGCACTCCGAGTCACGGAGGCCCGACCACTCCGATCCACGGAAGGCGGAGTGGAGGCGGTCTTGGCGGGGGGTGGTTGGTTGGTAGCGCTGCGCTAGCAGCTGACGACCTGGGTCGGGGTTCTTGGCGGGTTGGGTAGGTGGGTGACGACCTCCGCGGTGCCGACGTCCTGGATGCTTAAGCATTTCGGTGTTACTTGTGTGCTTATGCTTATGTTTCTTTAGTGACTTGTGTGTGGTGATGATGATCCTTTAGACGACTTGGTGGGTGTGGATGATCCTTTTCGGTTACTTTTGATGTCCTTTGTGATGATGCTTAGCATATATTGAGGCTTATTGATACTTAGAGTGTTTTATATGTTGATTTCCATTCATATATATCTTGTTGTTATTGGAATTGAATTGATCTGAAAACAACAAACAGAAAAAAGAAAAAAAAATCAAATGCAAAACTATGCCGACGGCTGAGGCCGTCGGCATAGAGCTGGGCGAGCACACAGTTGCTGACAACGTGAAGCTATGCCGCCAGCCAAGCCGTCGGCATAGTTCAAATAGGCCGACAGCTAGGGCCATCGGCATAAACGGGGCCTCCTGGCGGAGCTATGCGAGGCCTAGCCGTCGCGTAGTTTCAACTAGGCCGCCGCTAGCCGGCGTCGGCATTAGCCCGCCCCCGACCTACGGTGCTCGCCACGTGGCGGGGGCTATGCCGAAGTCTAGCCGTCACATTAGGTAAAACTAAGCCGACGCCCCGCACCGTCGGCATAGATGGCCACGTGGTGGCGAGCAGTCGTTGGTCAGCACTGACGGAGGCCGCAGTTAGACGGGAACGATGCCGATGGCTAGGGCCGCTCGGCATAGATTGTACGGCACCGTCGGGAAGGTCCTATGCCGACGGCCTTTCTTATAACGACGGCTCCATGGCTACGCCGACGGATATGGTATGCCGACGGCCTCTATGCCGACGGGGGCCGTCGGCAATAGGCCTGTTACCGACGGCCAATCAGGGCTTATGCGCGGCCCTGGCCGCCGGGCATATGGTGCGGATTCCGGTAGAGGGTAGTGAACAACTGATGATGGATTCGACCGCAGATTCGTCTCTGACGGGTACGGTGAGGGTGACCTTCTTCAGGAGTGCATAGTGGGCAGTGTCACGTACCGCACCAGAACAGCCCTATTAGGAAAATGTAATGACAAATATGTGGCAGCGCGCGGCTGCGGAAGCCAGTCCGTCTCGGGAAGCAGCGACAAAAGGGATGGAAGCTCCAAGTGGAGTCCCATGGCGGAAAAGCGAAGGGGATGGCATCTCCCGAAACGGCTGTTGCCTAACACCACACTAATAGACCCAGCTTCAGTTACATGCCTAGCAGGAATAGCAAAGTCATGCAATCGTCCAAAAGTTGTAGCAGGGGTCGTTCACAAGGAGTTCTTAGGCAGCATAGTGGGGGAGTAACTGAGCTTACTAATATAGCGCACTCATAAGAAAATTTTGCATTTGGTACGGTAACCATAGCGCTTCTCAAGGACAATATGGAGTTTTTTCTACAAGCTAATTAAATGAAGCCATCTATGACAAGAGTTAGGCATGTTTTCACGGTCCTTGATGGTGGTTTGTTTGTAGTGGGTATCTTAGAACAGTTCTTCAGTATTTGTTGTCTTCTTATTTTCCTGTTTCTTAGGGTGGTGCAATGTTCGTGTACTGCCATTACATACTCGTTGTATTACAAAATTCTACGTTGCAAAACTAAAAATCAGTTAAAATCAAACTTTTATACGCCTAGATGGGGGCATGGCATTTTTCTTACCATGCCACCTTGGATGCCGTCTAGTCCCAATTAGAAGGCAAATAAACATGTAGCAAAACGAACGGGAAGCTCTAGAATCGACATTTTTTTTATAAAGAAAAAAAAGAATTGACCTCTTTATACCTTTGTTTCCCGATGAGTTCGTTACAAGTGTCATTACAGCTCGTATACATTCTAGAGCGAGGGAGGCACCCTCTATTTTGTCTTTGCCCTATTTGTACCCTCTGCGCCGAATTACTTGTCGCATGAAAGAATAAAAATGAATGTATCTAGAAGTAAAATAGTCTAGATACATCCTTTCTCCGACCACATATTTTCGAACGGAGGAAGTCCGCAAATAATAGAAATAAAACTGACGTGGAGGCAACTCGTAAAGGTGAGGGATGACATCATGCAGGCATGGATGTTGTGAAAATGGTGACTTTGTTGCTACCTACCTAATGAACACAGTACTCCCTCCATTTCTAAATATAAGTCTTTTTAGGGATTCCAACAAGGGACTAAAATACGAAGCAACTGAGTGAATCTACCTCTAAAATATTTTTATATGCATTCGGTATGTTGTAATCCATCTGATAAACCTCTAAAAAGTTTATATTTAGGAACGGAAAGAAAGAAGTACTCTCATTTTTCATGGAAAAGAAAGCATTGCACGCTAAAGCGAGAGCAATTATGGAAACTGTGACGTTCCTTCTGATCGCTAAAGAACGATGCGCAAGGCGTGCGGAATTAATTCATGGACCAGAGTGAATGTATGTACTACTATCCGTTTCTATTAATATTGGTCTTTTAGAGATTTCAAAAGGTGACTACATACGGAGCAAAATGAGTTGATCTACACTATAAAATATGTCTAATACATCCATATGTAGTCTAGTCATTTGAAATCTTTTTAAACAAAGACAAATATTTAGGAAACGGAGGAGAGAGTAGCAAAGCTTAGCTGTGTTACGTACATATGTATCTCTAATTAAGATGAGAACAACTTGAGATGGATCGATGGCGATGTCGTCTTGCCGTGTACGGTGGGGGGTGACCTTTCTTCAGGAGGAATGGAGGTAGGGTGGCCAGTTGTCACGTTCGTAGTGTATCTCTCTGTCAAAAACGCTCTTATATATACTATTTGGTCATGCTTTATGGTCTCTAATCTGTGTCACACTTTAATCATAAATTTAACTAACAAAAATATTCATTCATGTCACTAAAAATTATATCATGAAAACTATGTTCAAATCAAATCCATCAATATAATTTTTGTTGAATTGCACTCAATCTGTGTTAGTTAAACTTTTGATGCAAATTTAGCATAATTATAAAATGATATGCTGTTAATTTGTTTTATCATATGTATTATTTATACTAGTGAGTTTTTAGTGTATTTTTTTTTTTGGTTTTGTGTTTTTAGATTATCAGAAAGACAGTACATTATTGGGACAGCCGCGGTGCGGAAGGGAAAGCCCGCCCATCTCGAAGCAGAGGACAACAAATAGGGGGAGGAAGCTCCAAGTGGCTCCATGCGGAAGCGAAGGAGGTGGCCATCTCCGAACGGTGTTGGCCTACAATTAATGATCAGCTTCAGTGACATGCCCTAGCAGAGTCATGCCATGTCGATCCAAAAAGTTTCTCTCGCAGGAGTGTCCAAAAGGAGAGTTCCAAAATCTTTGTCTGATCGCCACGGCCGACCGGGAGATGCAACCTGGGCCATCTAAGTGCCCGGCGCCGGACAGCAGCGGTGTAGTGGATCTTCGTGCGCGCAGTTCGATCGGTGAAGGAGGGAGTGATGGTGCTGGTAATAAAGGATTTACAGAGCTCCAACAATAATTTCTACTTTCACTTGGCCATAGGTCACTAGTCAGTGCATATATTGTACAGTAACGCACCCAGTTTGTATCTCGACACGCCCCAAATATCTGGAACTGTCTAGGGTTCTTGGAGAGTCTTGGTCAGTGATATATAGTTGTCAGTAGAACACCAAACCAACTCAACTTGACTGCGGCCTCGGCCAACCTTTTTAATCACACTATATTAGTCTTATTTAAGGCTGGGCCGACTCACTCTTGTGACAATATATTTACTATCACTAAGTTTTCTAGGGGTAAAAGATCTCACAATTAATTGAGGTGTATAATTGAAATTGGAAATCATCCGATTTTGACCAAGTACAAAATTTCTCAAAGCTCTCATTCAAGTCTTCATACTATTACACGATGCCTTTCTAATTTTAAGTCAACACAATGAATTTGAGATGTTCAGTTCAAAAACACTTGGTCATTTGATTTTTGACCGGGGTCAATAATTCTCACGGGAGTTTCCATTTAATTTATTTTTAATTCACCATATTCCTAACTGTTGAAGCCTTTTATTCGAGTGATATTTATATTCAATTTTCAATTGGTTTACGATTTGATGGGCCAACGATTTTTAAATCAATCAAACACCAACCGGCTAGATGAGAATAAAAAACATATCAACCTTGTGCACCCTCTCCACTAGAAAAAGAATGAACCACAATGTGATGATACTTAGCACCAATAATATAGTAAATTGTAGCCACCGCACGCAAAACGTACCACAAAAATAGAGTTTATTCGCGCATTAACACATAATCACTACATGAAAGGTCCACCAAATAAACCGGATTATAAATAAACCAAAACACACATCCATCGTAGCCCCAATCGTCAAACTAAATATTCCATCAGTCCCAAAATACAAGGGGATTAGTTCTTGAATGAAAAGTCAAATTTCTTAATTTTGACCAAGTTTTTTTTTAGGCCAAGATATTCGACATCCACAATATTAAGCAAAAAATTAGGAATTCATTTCATGATGTAATCTAATAACACACCACAACTTGATATTTACGAATTTTGATATATTATTCATAAATTTGCATCCAAACTTAAAAGGTTGGATTTCCAAAAAAAGTTAATACACAATTTATATTTTAAAACAAATGAGTAATTTTTTTTAAGAATCTCAACAACAACAACCCGCGCAGTTCGCACCACCACACCACGCCACCCTTTCACCAGTTGCCAGAACTATCTTCAGCCTAGCTACAAAGGCACACATGCATAATCCTGAACTGATCCAGGAAAATGCTTGCTTGAACCTGTTTTTTTTAAGGCCATGACCGTAGAACCAAAGTTACTGACCTGGGCTTCACCAAGGGACCAGAAAAATTCCCACCCCATAAGAGCATCTCCAACAAGCGCACTAAATAAGCCGCGCGGCTGGTTAAAAATCGTTATATAGCGCGCGCGATCGAAAGTAGCGTTCAGCAACGTTGCTATAATCCCGCGCGCGTGGTAAACAAGGCTCTTGCAGTTGGGGAAAATGCATCGCGTTGCATTGCTTATTTGGTGGCGCAACGTCATTCACGCGCGCTGGACAAGCCAATCGGGCCAAGGCGAATCTCACAACCACCGGATCTGAAACTCAGGCGCTGGCGGCCTCCCCCGCACGTTTCCCCATTCTCCTCCGGCGACCCTTCGGCGCTTCCACGCTTATCCCCATGCGGATTGGAAACTATGACCTAGAGGCAATAATAAAGTTGTGTTATTTATTATCTATTTTTATTCATGATAAAGGTTTATTTATTCATGCTAGAAATTGTATTGATCGAAAACTTAAATACATTTGTGGATACATAAATCAAATACCGTGTTGTGTCCATAAGTGGAAGGCATCTACTAGACTAAGCTCGTTGATCCAAGATGGGTAAGGTTCCTAACCATAGACATGAGTTGTCACTTGACACCGGGAGGATCACATTCATTAGACGACATGATTATGATGGACAAGACCCCCATCCCATTCACTTAGCATATGGACCGTTCAGTTTATTGCCTATATGCTTTTTAATGTCAATACATTTTCCTTCGACCATGAGATCAGCAACTCCCGGAGACGGAGGAATACCTGTGTGCTAGCAAAAACGTCACAACGTAATGGGCGATTAAGTGCTCGAAGGTACTCCGAAGTGGTGTTTGTTGAGTTAGGATGGACGAGCTGGGATTGTCACTCCGTCCTCGGAGAGGTATCTCTTGGGCCTCTCGGTAATACCACATTACAAGAAGCACTTGCAAAGTCAAAACGTGCATAAGGACCCCCGTTAGTTACGACCGCACGACCCCCGCGCCCTAATCTCCCCACCACGGACATGTCCCACTTCCGTTGCTCGCGCTTTTCGTAGCCTGCTTCAGCTTTTTATCCTGCCTAAAGAGAAGAGACGTGCAGGGTTTGAACCGGTAATGAGATTGTAACTAGGTCATGAACGATACGACGATTCGAATCTTGGGCAACGTACCATACCGACAGACCCCAAAGGGAATTACGTATGTGTCATAAAGGTTGTTCGACCGATAAAGATCTTCGAGAATAGGTAGAATTAATTCTCAATTTTTTATGTGTTGTTTTTTATTTGATCTGTTGGTTGTTTCTCCTGTGTTGTGTTAGTGTGTGTTTTATTTAATTAGTATAAGTTGTGATTGAGGGTGTGGGTGTTGTTTTCCTGTGTCTATGTGTTTTATATTTTTCATTTTTTTTTGTATATTGTGTACTCGATATCTTGTTTGGTTGTTTGTTGTATGTGTTTGTGTTCGTACTGTGACTATGGCGTAACGTTTCGCTGACGAGTTATAGTAATATATGAGTTATGTGAATTGGTGGACCGAATGTGTTGTTTCGGAGTCCGGAATGAGACACAGGACATGACGAGGAGCTCTGGCAATGGTCCGGAGGTTATTATTAGATAGAAGCTGTATCTTGGTCATCGGAAAAAGGTTTTCGAAATGATATCAGGTAGTCATCGGACAACGGGAAGGGGGTTCCAGGAGGCCCCAGGAGGTTATTGGGCCTATGGGACCAAAAGAGGGGGACACACCAGGGCCCACAAGGGGCTGGCGTGGCCCCACCTCTTGGCTGCCGGCCTAGAGAAAGAAAGGGGGAGGGCTAGCACTCTGCCTTCCCTCCTCATTGGGAGAAAGGAGAGGGGGGGGTGGGGGGGGCTCCCCTCCTGCCTCCCCCCCGCGAACGCCTAAGAAGGAAGGGGACGCGGAGGGCCTGGGCATGGGCACAAGGGTGGCCGCGGCACCCTTGGGGTTGCCCTTAGGCTGCCTCCCCTCCTCCCCTCCCAACCTATATTATGTGTGGAGGGAGAGGGGGCAACACCACACATGATTCCTTAGCGTGGCGGCGCTCCCTCTCTAGTTCATCTCGGTCATAATTTTCGTAGTAGTGCTTGGCGAAGCCCTTGCGGGAGATAGTGCCATCAACACCGTCACCACGCCGTCGTGCTTGCCGGGAACGCATGTACTACTTTTCGCCCGTTCTTTGATAGATTAGAAGGCGGAGGACGTTATCGAGCTGAACGTGTGCCTGAACGCGGACAGGGTGCCGTAAGTTGGTACGTACTTGATGGGCGGATCGTGAGGTGTAGAACTTATATCAACCACGTTGATAAACGCTTTGTAAACGGGCTACGAGGGTATGTAGATATACTCATCAAAATCTCGTGAGCTAGGCATATTCATGGATTATATCTTGAGTGAGACCTTGGTGCGTAGAATTTTTTTTTTTTTTGTTTCCAGGACGTTTTCCCACCAGTGGCATCATGAGTCAGGTCTATGGTAGATGAATGCACGAGGGTAAAACCACAAAAGAGTTGTGGGCAGTGATGTTCATACTGTTACACCAACGTCTTATTTTGATCACTGGCAGTATTGTGGGATGAAGAGCCCGGACCAACCTTACATGTCCCGCACATGAGATCGGTCCACGAATGGACATGCAAATGGTTTTGCAAAAGGGGGCCTGGCGGGGGGTGGTTCGTTGTCTATTTCTCTTACTTAGTTGATTTGAATCAAATTTGACTACGGTCGGTTACTTGAAGAAGTTATTTGTTTTAAAACAGCAAACTTGATTAATCAGGTTTGATTTTAGCGTAGGTAAGAATGGTTCATTGATATTTTGCCGTAGCAGCCATGTAAAACTTGCAAAAATAAAGTAGGGACGTCGAACTTGTTTTTGCAAGGTATGTTATTGTGATGTCAGAATGGTAAAGACTTTGATTAATTTGATGTGATCAATGTTGTTGTATGAGATGATAGTTTTGTTAATTAAGTCACGACTGATGTAGATGAGTTAGACAACCGACAGGAGGCCTGTTAGGGTTTGTGTTTTTAATTAATTGTAGGACTGCGTGTCAATCAATAAGCGCCATGTAATTCTTTACTGTATAGCTATGCGTTAGCAATAGTTGGCGAGACAAACCCCGCGCTACGATGGAGATCATGGGTGTCGAGTCGGTGACGATGGAGATTCATGACCAATGCTTTGAAGATGGAGTGACAAAGACAGATGATGATGCATATATGTCACATATTTTTAAGTGCAGTGATTTTATCATTTAGGCATTTATTTTGCAATTTTGAGAACGCCGGGTTTATGGTGTGGGTTTTAGTAGCATTAAAGATGAACCCCTTCAACTTAATTTCAAGATAAAACTGTTCTCCCTGAGAGTATGCACCATTGCCAAAGTTCGTCGTTTCGAAGAACCTCGTGAATGACGGGGGTGATAGGACTCTACGTTCACATACAATCTGGGGTTTTGTAAGACAGTTTTGACATGCAAAAAAAACTTGGGGGTAAACTTGGACAATCCTACATTGTAAAGACATGAGTCTCGGAACACTGGAGCCGAAAGGTCCAATGTGGTCATATAGTAGATATGATCAATATAGAGGATGTTCACCAGTGATGACTACCCCATCTCCACGTGATGATCGGACCTGGGTGTGTAGTGTGATTGTGGTTATGTTTTAACTTTGTTATTCCTACTTTAGATATATGGTGGATTGGTGTTAGTGAGCTTAATTTAAGTGAGAGTTCATTAGTAATTTGATTAATTGAACTTAATTTATCATGAATTTACCACTAAATAGTTTTTGCATAATCTTGTTGTGTAGATCAATGGCCCGCGCTACCGTTCCCGTGAATTTTAATGGTTCCTGCGCCAGCTAAGTGAAGGTGATGGTTAGCAAACTACACGACTAGGTCGTAACTGGGATATACTTCAAATCACCGAGCATTGTTGCACAGAAGAAATTATGTCCTTGATGCACCGCTAGGTTGCCAGACCTGCTGCAGGAGGAGCATGCAGATGATATGAATGTCCGGAGCCGGCAACGGCTCGATCTGATGACTACTCAATAGTTCAGTGGCCATGTGCCCCTTACGGCTAGAACCGGGGACTTCAAAGACGTTTGAACGGCCACAGAAGCATATGAGAGATGCTCAAGAGCTGAATTGATATTTCAATCTATGCCGGGTTGGAGATATGAAGTCTCCAACAAGTTCTCTAGGGCAGGAGGGAGGAGAATAGTTCTATCAGTGAACACATACTCAAAATGTCTGGGTATCATAAACACTGACTCAGCTGGGAAGCATCTCCAGTTGAGCGTGTTATTGACAGGGTTCTTAGTCACTGCCACCGAGTTACAAAGGCTTAGTGATGAACTTATAATATGCAGGAATGATGATGAAAAAACGATTCCCGAGCTCTCGCAATATGCTAAGTCTACGGAGGTTAGAAATTAAGAAGGGCATCAAGTGTTGATGGTTAACAAAGACCACTGTTTCAAGGAAAAGGGCAAGGGAAAAAAAGGAAACTTCAAAAAGGAATGGCAAGCAAGTTGCTGCTCCGTGAAAAAGCCCAAAGTGGACCCAAGCCTAAAAACTGAGTGCTTCGACTATAAAGGGAATGGTCAATGGTAAGCGGGGGAACTGCCCCAAATACTTGGCGGATAAGAAGGATGACAAAGTGAAACAAAGGTATATTGATTATACTGTTATTATGGTACCTTATAATGCTCGTAGTAGACCTGGGTATTTGATATGGTCGGTTGCTCATATCTGTAACTCGAAAACAGAAGCTGCGGAATAAACGGAGATTGGAATAGGACGAGGTGACGATGCGCGTCGGGAATGGTTTCGAAGGTCGATGATCGCGCGTCGGCACGCTACATTTTTCTACATCACCTGGGATTAGTTTAGACCTTAAATTATTGTTATTTGGTTTGCCAGGGTGAGCATGAACATTTTATATCTAGAGTCTTGTTATTGCGAGAAGGTCATTCATTTAAGTCCGAGGAATAATGCTGTGTTTTCTATTTATTGAGCAATACTCCTCCGTTCCTGATATAAGTTGTATAAGATTTTTGAGAAAAAAATCCGAAATATAAGTTATAAGGTGTATTGCGTTTGCCCCACAATTTGGATTATTTTTTTTAGGGATTATTTACATTCTTATATCAAGCAAGCTCCTTCTAGTTTATCATGTCAATTAGTCAGGTGTAATCTCGCCCCCTCATAAATGATTGTGAAATTTACCCTCACGTGCGTCTTAATTTCTGTTTGCCAAAAAATATACACCCTATATTTAGGAACGGAGGGAGTATCTTTAGGTCATGAAACTTGATGAACTGGTCTATTCTTGTTGAACTCGGATCATAGTGATACAAATTTCATAATATTGATGCCAAAAGATTGCAATGCAAAGTTGATAATGAAGTGCCAACATTAACTTGTGGCGCTGCATTTAGGTCAATTGTTGTAAAGCGCATGAAGGGCAGAGAACTCCATGGATGGGACTTTTGGAATTACTTGATTATGAATCATTTTGATACTTGTGGAACATCCTCATGGGTAAGATGACTAATACTCCCTTCACGGAACATATGGAGCGCGGCTAATGATTATTGAGAATAATTAATATCGATGTATGTGGTCCGATGAGTTGGTGAGGAACGCGGCGGGGGTGTATCGTTATTTTCTTGACCTTCACAGATGATTTGAGCAGATTATGGTTTATCTAATTGATTGAAACACACGTCTGAAACATTTGAAAAGTTCAAAGAATTTCAGGAGTTCAGTGGAGAAATCATTGTACAGAAAATAAAGTTTCTATCGATCTGGATCGCGGAGGCGAATATTTGAGTTACGAGTTTGGCCGTCATTTACAAACAATGTGGAATTGTTTCCACAACTCCCGACCATCTGGAACACCACAGCGTAATGGTGTGTCGATATGGTGTAAACCGTACTTGATAGATATTGTGGTTCTATGATTATTCCTGCACCCCATAATCACCTTCACACCCACCCATTCGCCCAAATCTATTTTTTGTTTTCTATCCTCTTTCTTTTCTTTTCGTCTATCTTTTTCATTTTCTCTTTATTTTTTATTTTTTTTCTTTTTTTATTATATTTTTTTAAATTTTATTTATTTTTTAAACCCTCCAATCCGTAACCAACTCTCTTACCGATTTGCCTTATCATTTTGGGGTTATGCAATTAGACGACAGCCGCATCACGTTAAATAGGGCACCATCTAAATCAGTTTGAGACGACACGTATGGAAAATATGATTGGCAAGGAAACCTAAACTGCGTTTCTTTAAAGTCTTAGGGGATGCGATCCTTATGTCAAAGCTTCAGGCACTGATAAAGGTCGAACCCAAATCGGAGAAAGACAAGGCGTCTTCATAGGATACCCCTAAAGAGACCATTGGGTATCTGCTCCACAGATTCCGAAGGCATGATCTTTGTGTTGCCAACGAATGGTTGATTTCTAGAGAAGGAGGTTTCTCTCGAGCGCCAGAAAGATGCGGAGAGTGGAAGTGTGAGAGGAAAGTAGAGGACGATTAGATGAGAGAAGGCGGGTAGTTTAAGGCTTCCGTGCTCAGACAGAGAATTGGAAGACAGTAGCACATCAGGAAAAATGTTTCCGTAATGCCTAAAACCCAATTTAAGAGGAAGTAATGATGATGATCATAAACTCCGATCAAGTTACTTACTGAACTTCGTCTCGGTCGCGAGAACACGTTTCGCACCAGAGGGTACGGTCAGGGTAAATGCCTGCCTGGAAGTCATGTTATTAGGAAGCCAACGCGGAAGGTTATGTGATGATGAACTTGGGGACGAAGCTGATTGAAGTAAGCTAGAATGAGCCCGATTCACGATACATGGTTAGAGGCCATGGGAAAAAAGATAATGAGGAATAGGAATCATGGTATGAGAAACAAAGTGAATGGAGAGCTTTGAGATGGAAACTTGCCCGGATGTCGGCAAGCCAATTGAGACTAAAGGAGGATCTTCGAAGAATGAAAGACGGACGTGATAGGTAATAGGATCGACTGGTCTAATAAAACTCGACTTGTTGCGAAAAAATTTCGACAAGGTCAGGGGTTTGACTATGATGAGACTTTCTAACCCGTAGTGATGCTTAAAATCTTGTCCGAATCCTGTTAGAAATTTGCCGCATTTTATGATTAGAAATCGGCAACACTGAACCGATCAAACGTGCATTCCTGAACGGGTTTCTTAAAGAAGGAGTTGTAATGATGCACCAGAAGGTTTGTCGATCCTAAAGGTGCTTAACAAAGTGTGCCAGCTCCAGGCGACTCCCATGTACTGGATGGTTTTGCAAGATCTCGAGTTGGGAATATACGCTTGATGAGGTGATCAAAAACATAGGTTTCATACAGAATACGGTGTGAAGCTTGTTTTTGTATTACAAGAAATGAGTGGGCGCTCTTGTAGCATTTCTGGTGTGTATATGTGGTGACCGATTATGATTGGAAATATATAGAATTTCTGGTGGGATATGCATAAACGCATACTTGATAAGAATTTTTCAAAATGACAAAGACCTCGGTGAAGCTGCATTAAATATGGGCATCACAGATCTATAGGGATAGTCGGAAGACGCTAATTGAAGATAGAGAATGGCTTTCACAAAAGCAACCGGATAACCTGTTGACAAAGTTCTGGAAGAGTGTCAACAAGAATAGGACCCAGGTCAAAGAAAAGAGGTTCTTAGCGTTGATTCCAAAGGTGATGGACGCATGAGAGTCAGACTCAAAGTAAGGAGACCGGCCACGGAAACGAAAGATAGAAGGAGAAAAAGGGAAAGTCCGTTCTTGCCCTCAGCCCATCGGAACGAGAAAGGAATTATGTATTGACAGTGCTGATTTATGGGTAAAGAAGTAGAGAGGTGCATAACCAGAAAACTGAAAGAAAACTTGAGAGTGTGTTGTATAGTGCCAGAGAGATATTGGCAGGGCAGGGGCACAGAAAAAGGGAACAGAGGAAAAGAGAAAGGAAGAGTAGGGAAAAGGAAAACAACAACGATAGAAGTAGCGCAAAGACGAAAGTGAGGAGAGATTGAGAAAAGAAAACAGAGGTTCGGCGAAACAGAACGGGAAGGAGGGGAAAGAGAAGAAAGACGTTAAGGGGGTAGCAAAAATAATCCCTGGCCCCCCCCCCTCTCATGGAGGATGGAATCCCTGGCCCACGCTGGTCCCGAACTCTGCAATACCTGACCAGGAAAGCAGCCCCGGAGGCGGGGTGGTGGACTTGCCTGACGGTGTGGAGAGCATGAAGCGAGAGAGGCGCAGCGACGGGGGAGGCAAGACGTGGCAACAGGGACCAGACGGGGCGAGGAGCCGCAGTAGTCGTGCGAGGCGGCAACGCGGGGGTTCACGACACCATCTCCGGCATGGCCTGCAACGACCGCTAGAACGGCCCCCCGGTGCACACACCCGGAGGAGCAAAGAAAGGAAAGTGCCCAGACTTCCTGACGGCAGAATGGGGCACGACCATAGGCAACGGACGACAGGGAAAAGAGACCGCCCCCAGGCTAAGTAAAGATGAGCACTTAGAAGAGGGGGGTAGACGCAGTAACAGTAGTGGGCCAGGGAAATGGCAGGGCTCTCCGTTGGTGTTGCCGTTCCAAGAAGAGCGTCGTGGCGGGATCCATTTACATGTGACGCGGAGGGGAATGAGAGACATAGCTGCTCGGGAAAGCAGCGCAATGGAAGGAGATCTGGAAATGCAGGACAGTAGATGAAGTTCGATCCAATCGGGGTGTAAAGTCCGTTATGTTGAATAACAGCAGATTGATGCATGGTGGAGTTCCAGAGGCCATCTTTGTGACGAAAATACACTGGAGCAATGGGTGCATTAGCGGAACGGGGATCCAGATTGTCACCACAGAGAACCAAACACATCAAGAAGCTTTAAACTCCATTCATGAAACGGTCAAGGTGGAGACAGTAGAAATTTGCAAAGTACCATATGGCATCGATGTGGCAGACCCGTTGCCTAAACCTCTTCCGCGGGGGGCAAACTATGATCAGCACCAAGATCTATGGGTATGTTAGATCATGATAATGTTATAATATAGATGATGACTTTTTCTAGTGCAAGGGAGACTGATCGGGGAATATACCCTAGAGGCAATAATGAAGTTGTTTATTATTATATTTCCTTATTCATGATAAAGGTTATATTCCTGCTAGAATGTATTGATCGGAACACTTAAATACAATGTGTGGTATAATAAACAAATACAGTTTGTCCTAGTGAGACCTCTACTGACTAGGCTCGTGATCAAGATGGGTTAAGGTTTCTAACCATCGACATGGTTTTCACTTGATAACGGGATCACACATTGGAGAATTGATATGATGACAAGACCCATCCATCGCTTAGCATATGATCGTTTGAGTTTATGCTACTGATTCTAATGTCAAAATACAGATTCCTTCGACCAGTGAGATCATTGCAACTCCCGGATACAGGAGGAATACTTGTGTGCTATCAAATGTCACAAAAATAAGGGTGATCATAAATCGCTCTACAGGTATATCCGAATGGTGTCGTGGAGTTGGTTGGCATGGATCGAGATTGGGATTGTCACTCCGTGTCTGATCGGATAGGTATCTCAAGGCCCATCTTGTTAATGCAATCCCAAGAAGCTGCAAGCAAAGTGACGAAGGAGTTAGGTACGAGAGATGCTATTACAGACGAGTGTAAGTTGTACAAGAGAAAGAGAATTGCCGGGGTGGTAACGAGATGAACTAGGTATGAAGATACCGACGATCGAATCCGGGAAGTAAATACCGACAGGACAAGGGAATTACATCTGTTTGTCAAAAGGTTCGACCGATAAATACTTCATAGAATATGTGGGGAACCAATATGGGCATCCAGGGTCCAGCTATTGGTTCATTGAACGGAGGGGAGGTGTAGCGGTCATGTCTACATCATTCTTGAACTATAGGGTCCGAACGCTAACGTTAGTGACGCTATAGTATTATATGAGTATGTTTGTTTGGAGTCCCGATGAGATCAAGACATGACGAGGAGCTCTAGAATGGGTCCGGGAGGGGTACAGATTGATTATATTAGGGACGATGTATTTGGTCACCGGAAAGGTTTTTTAGAATGCGTATCAGGTAGTCATCGGATCACCGGAAGGGGTTTTTACGCAACCCAAGGGTTGCAGGATGGCCCCGGGAGGTTCTGGGCCACTATGGGCCAAAAAACGATGGGAGCACACCAGCCCACAAGTGGATTTTGGAGCGCCCCACCTCTAGGCCGCCGACCGTTAGAGCAAGGAAAGGGGGAGGATACGCCCCTCCTGCCTTTCCCTCGAATGGGAGAAAGAAAAGGGGGGGAGGGGGGGGGGGGGGGGGGGCGCCTTCCCTAGTGCTTCCCCCCGCGCTCGCCCTAAGGAAGGACAGTGGGGGGGGGGGGGGGGGGGGGGGGCGGGATCAGGCAGGGGCCAAGGGTGGCCGCAGAACCTCTGGGGTTGCCCTAGGCTATCTCCCCCCTCCCCACCTATATATATGTGTGTGGAGGGCAGAGGGGCAACAACACCACGTTCCCAGCCATGTGCGGCACCCCTCCCCTCTGTTCATCCTCGGTAATATTTTCGTAGTGCCGGTCAAAGCCCTACGGAAGATAGTTGCATCCACCACCGGTCACCACAACGTCGTGCTTGCCAGAACTCATCTACTCTTCGCCTGTCTTCTGGATCAAGAAGGCCGAGAGGACATATCCGAGCTGAAAGTGCTGACGCGGAGGTGCCGAACGTTCGGTGCTTGATCCGGGCGGATCGTTGATGAGGTGTGAACTACATCAACCGCGTTGATAAAACGTTCCGCTAACCGGTCTACGAGGGTACGTGGATATACTCTCCCTCCCGAGATAGGCCATCTTCCATGGATAGATTTGGTGTGCGTTAATTTTTTTTCTAGCGACGTTTCCAACACAGCGCGCCACGCTTACCCTGCTTCTCCCGGTGGCCGCCGCTTGCTTCTCTCCTCGCCGCCACCCCTCGAGCGCCCACGTTCCTCGGAACGAAACAGCGCCCGATGGGCCATTTGCAGCTCGGCACCAACACGGTGTTTGGACAAAACATTTGCCAGGTATGCTAATTGCTTTTCCTACTTTAGATTGGGCGATGAATATGGTGCATGTTGTTTGTATTTAACTTCGTTTCCCTTCAAGTTGTCTGCCCCTCCAGGTGTCGGCGGTGGCGCCGTCCATGAGGGGGGGCACACCCCGGAGACGCGTGCCGCCTCTTCGGACATGCCACCACACCACCCCGCATGTATGAGGGCCCGGTGCGACGCTCCGGTGGCATCCCTACCCCCCCAGGGCCCCCGTCCCGCCTAACCCTGTAGCGTTTGACCACGGGATCTAGCCCTTTGACTTTGCACGGACGGGCTTTGACCAGTGGACCTCTCCACCCGGTTGTGTAAGGTCATCCCATAGGAACACTTTGGAGCAACATCCAGGCCAGACCCACAGCAAGATCCCCTCCGTGTAGACCCGACGCGTCCGTTTCCCCCCTCCAGGTGCCGGCGACGGCGCCGTCCGTGAGGGGGGCCATACCCCGGAGACGCGTGCCGGGCTTTTGCAACCGCCACAACACTTCCAGACTTGTGAGAGGCCGCCTACGCAAGATTTGGCGGCATGCTAGCCCCCGGAGGCCGCCGGCCATAGTCGTAGACACGCGAAGAGCAATCCATGTAGAGGGAAGTGTTCAGATACTTCTCCATGACCAAAAATTATGAAAAATTACCATCAGTCCTATAGCACATGTGCCCACGTCGTGTAAAAAACTCATGATTTTATCGCGCTCCGAGTATTTAATAATATTCACGCCTCATCGTTACCGCAGAACGTCTACTACCATGTCATCGCCGTCCGTGAGGGGGGGCACACCCCGGAGACGCGTGCCGCCTCTTCGGACATGCCACCACACCACCCCGCATGTATGAGGGCCCGGTGCGACGCTCCGGTGGCATTGCTACCCCCCAGGGCCCCCGTCCCGCCTAACCCTGTAGCGTTTGACCACGGGATCTAGCCCTTTGACTTTGCACGGACGGGCTTTGACCAGTGGACCTCTCCACCCGGTTGTGTAAGGTCAGCCAATAGGAACACTTTGGAGCAACATCCAGGCCAGACCCACAGCAAGATCCCCTCCGTGTAGACCCGACGCGTCCGTTTCCCCCCTCCAGGTGCCGGCTGCGGCGGCGTCCGTGAGGGGGGGCACACCCCGGAGACGCGTGCATGGAATTGCTCTCCTCTTGTCTACGACTATGCCGGCGCCCCGGAGGCTAGCATGTCCGCAAAATCTTGCCATAGGCGGCCTCCTCACAATTTGGAACGTGTGTGGCGGTTGCAAAAAGCCCCGCACGCATCTCCGGGGTCTGGCCCCCTCACGGACGGCGCGGCCCGTCTGCACACCTGGAGGGGGGAAACGACGCGTCGGGTCTACACGGAGGGATCTTGCTGTGGTGTCTGCCCGGATGTTTGCTCCAAAGTGTTTCCTATGGTCTGACCTAACACACCGGGAGATGCCCACGGTCAAAGAGCCCTCCGTTCGTGCAAAGTCAAAGGGCTAGATCCGTGGTCAAACGCTACAAAGGGTTAGCGGGACGGGGCCCTGGGGGGGGTAGCAATGCCACCGTAGCGTCGCACTTGGGCCCTCTACATGCGGGTGGTGGTGAGTGGCATTCCAAGCAGCCGTCACGCGTCTCCGGGTGTTGCCCCCCTCACGGACGGCGCCGCCCAGCGGCACCTGGAGGGGTGAAACGGACGAGTCGTGTCTACACGAGGGGAATCTTGTCTGTGGCCTGCCCGATGTTTGCTCCCATAAGTGTTCCTAGGCTGACCTACACAACCGAGTGGGAGGTCCACTGGTCAAAGAGCCCGTCCGTGCAAATCAAAGGCTAGAAACCTGGTCAAACGCTACAGGGTTAGGCGGGAACGGTGGGCCCCATATGGGGTAATCAAGTCACTCGTTAGTCGTCGCACCAGTGCCTCATACATGGCGGGTGGTGTGGTGGCAATGTCCGAAGAGGCGGCACCGTCTCCGGGGTTGTGCCCCCCCTCACTACGCCGTCCGCCTTG
Source organism: Thinopyrum elongatum (assembly GCA_011799875.1). NCBI lineage: Eukaryota > Viridiplantae > Streptophyta > Magnoliopsida > Poales > Poaceae > Thinopyrum > Thinopyrum elongatum. The sequence goes on along the minus strand of CM022297.1, from coordinate 422,177,036 downwards.
CCGGTCATCCTGGAGGTGTGGAAACGGACTCGCGCTCGGTCTACACCGAGATGGGATTCTTAGCTGTGGGTCTGTGGCTCTGCTGATGTTGCTCCAAAGTTGTTCCTTTGGCTGAACCTTACCCAACCTTGTTGTGGACCGAGGTCCACTGGGTCAAAGCCCGTCCGTGCAAGTCAAAGGTGCTAGATCCCGTGGTCAACACGCTACATACGGGTTTAGGCGGACGGGGGCCCTGGGGGGTAGCAATGCCACCTGGAAGCGTCGCACCGGGTCCCTCATACATGCGGAGGTGGTGTGGTGTGCATGCTCCGAAGTATTGCGTGGCCGGCTGTCTCCGTAGGTGTGCCCCCCCCTCACGTTACTGACGATTACATGGTGAATGACGTTCTGCGATCATCAACGATAGGCGTGAATATTATTAAATACTCGGAGCGCGATAAAATCATGATTTTTTTACACGACTGGGCACATGTGCATATGGACTGATGGGAATTTTTTCATAATTTTTGGTCATGAGAAGTTATCTGAACACTTCCTTCCCCTACATGTATTGCCCTCTTCGCCATGTGTCTACGACTATGGCCTGCGTGTCCCATCCGCGGGCTAGCAAAAAATGACAACGCCAAATCTTTTGGCGTAGGCGGCCTCCATCACAATCCGGACAGTGGTTGTGGGCGTTAGAAAGCCCGTCACGCGTCTCCGGGGTATGGCCCCCCTCACGACGGCGCCGTCGCCGGGCAACCTTGGGGAGGGGGAAACGGGACGCGTCGGGTCATCACGGAGGGGATCTGTGCTGGGGTCTCTGGCCTTGTATGTTGCTTCCAAAGTGTTCCATGGGATGACTTACACAGACCTGGTGGATCAGGTCCACTTGGTCAATAGCCGTCCGTTGCAAAGTCAAAGGGCTAGATCACCTGGTCAACGTACAAAGGGTTAGGCGGGACTCGGTGGCCCTGGGGTGGGGGGGGGGGGGGTGGGGGGTTGGGGGGGGTTGGGGGGGTTTTTTGTTTTTTGTTTTTTTTTTTTTTTTTTGTTTTTTGTTGTTTTTCTTGCTTTCCCCTTTCTCGTCTGCAAAAACAAAAGGGCCCTCAATACTGCGGTGGTGTTGTGGCATGTCCAAGAGGCGGCCGCGTCTCCGGGGTTGTGCCCCCCTCACTGGACGGCCGCCGCCAGACGAGCGGTCTCCACCTGGAGGAGGGGAAACGGACCGTCCCGGTCTACCGGAGGGATCTTCTGTGGGTCTGGCCCGGATGTTGCTCCAAATTGTTCTATGGGACTGACCTTACACAACCGGTGGAGAGTCCACTTGTCACAAAGCCCGTCCAGTGCAAACAAGGGCTAGATCCCGTGCTCAAACGCCCTAAAACAGGGTTAGGCGGGACGGGGGCCCTGGGTAGGGTTAGCGGAATGCCAGCCGGATGCTCGCACCGGGCCTCATAATGCGGGGTGGTGTTGGGTGCATGTCGAAGAGGCGGCACCGTCTCCGGGGGTGTGCCCCCACCCTCACGAGACGCGATGACACGGTGAGTGAGCGTTCTGCGGTAACGATGCGGCGTGATATTAATTAATACTCGAGGAGGGCGATAAATCATGAGTTGTTTTTACACGACGTGGGCACATGTGTATGGAGCTGATTGGATATTTTTTCATAATTTTTGGTGATGGAAGAATTCGCAGTCCTCACGGATGCTCTGCACGGCTTGGCAGTCGAGCATCGCAAATCTTGCTAGCGGCTCTCACAAGTCGAAGGTTTTGTAACAAGCCTCTCGTGACCCCCAGACGGCCGGACTGGGAACGAGTCGGTTCAGGGATTTCTGGGGTCCCATTGTTGCTCAAAGTGTTATGCGACACACAACCTGGATGTCCACTGGCGCCTCCGTGCAATCAGGTATGATATGGTAAAAGCTACAGGACGGATGGGCTGGGGTGCGGCCAATCCGGAAGCGGCGACCGGTCCTCATAATGGCGTGAGGAGTGATTGTGGCTGGTTCGCAAAGCGGCACGCGTCCTCACGGGGTGGCCCCCCTCACTGTACGACGCCGCCCTGCCGGCACGACTGGAGGGGAGGAAACGGACGCTCGGGATCTACAGGAGGGGATCTTGCTGTTGGGTCTGGCCCGGTGTTGCTCCAAAGTGTTCCTGTGGGCTGACTCTAGCACACACCGGGGTGGAGAGGGTCCACTGGTCAAAGCCCGTCCGTGCAAGTCAAGGGCTAGATCCAGTGGTCAAAGCGCTAACAGGGTTAGGCGGGACGGGGCCGGGGTGTTCTGGGGGGGTAGCAATGCCACCGGAGCATGCACCGGGCCCTCATCACTGCGGTGGTGGTGTGGGGTGCATTGTCGAAGAGGCCGGCAACGCGTTGTCTCAGGGGGTGGCCCCCCTCACGGACGGCGATGACATAGGTAGTAGACGTTCTGCGTTAACGAGTTTGCGGCGTGAAATTTTAAATACTAGTGGCGCGATTAAAATCATAGTTTTTTTAACCACGACGTGGGCACATTGGCTATAGACTTGAGTAATTTTTCATAATTTTTGGTAGGAGATGTAGTCTGGAACACTTCCCTCTACAATGGACTTGCTCTCCGTCGTGCTACGACTGATGGCCCGCGCGGCTCTTCGGTGGCTGCTGCCGCCTAATTCTTTTGCGTAGTGCGGCCTCTCACAAGTCTGGAAGTTTTGTGGACGGTTGCAAAAGCCCTTCGGCACGCGTCTCCGGGTACTGGCCCCCCTCACGGACGGCGCTGGCCGCGGCACCTGGAGGGGGTGAAACGGACGCGGCTTGGGGTCTACACGGTGAGGGGATTCTCTGGCTGTGGGCTGGCCCGGATGTTGCTCCACAGTGTTCCTATGGGCTGACCTTACACAACCGGTGGAGAGTCACTGGTCAAGCCCGCGTGGCAAAGTTCAAAGGGCTAGATCCCGTGGTCAAAAGTACAGAGTACTTGGTAGAGGGGACGGGGGACCCTGTGGGGGTAGGGGATGCCACCGAGAGCCGTCGCAATTCCGGGCCCTTCATACATGCGTTGGTATCGGTCGTGGGGATAGTAGAAGAGGCGGCCAACGCGTTACCGGGGTGTGTCCCCCCCTCATGAGACGGCGTCCACCCGCCCGACACACTCGAGGGGGAAACGGACGCGCCGTCGGTCTACACGTGAGGGGATCTTGCTGTGGGTCTGGCACCGGATGTTGCTCCAAAGTGTTCCTATGGACTGACCTTACACAATCCGGGTGACGAAGTCCAACTCGTCAAAGCCGTCCGTGAAAGCAAAGTCAAATGGGTCTATGAACCCGTGGTCAAACGCTCAAGGTGTTGGCGAGCGGGACGCGGCCCTGGGGGTGAGGGATAAGCCCACCGGGCTCAGCACCGGGCCTTCCTACATTGGCGGGTTGGTGTTGGTGGCATTGCCGAAGAGGCGTCGTACGGATTCCGTGGTGTGCCCCCCTCACGGACGGCGATGACCGGTAGTAGAAGGTCGTTACTGCGGTAACGATGCTGCGGATATTCATTAATACTCACGAGCGCGATAATATCAATGAAGTTTTTTACACGACGATGGCGGCACAGTTGTGACTATAAGACCTGTATGGTAATTTTTCCATAGATTTTTGGGTATGTGAGTGAAGTTCTGAAAACACTTCACTCTACACGGATTGCTCTCCGCTGTCTACATGACGCGGCGCGCCTCCTGGGGCTAGCATTCCTTCTGCCGCCTAAATTCTTGCGTAGGCGGCCTCCTCGTCATAAGTCTGGAAGGTTTGTGGCGGTAATTTGCAAAAGCCCGGCAACGCGTCTCGGGGTGTGCCCCCCTACGTGTACGGACGCCGGCTCGCCTGGCACCTGATGCGGAAGGAAACGGACGGTCGGTCTACACGGAGGGGAATCTGCTTGCGTGTGGGCTGGCCGGATTGTGCTCCAAAGTGTATCCTATGGGCTGTACCTAAACACACGGGTGGAGAGGCCACTGGCAAAGCCCGTCCGTTGGCAAAGTCAAAGGGTATGAACTCCCTGTTCAAACGATACAAGGTTAGCTGCGGACGGGCCGGCCTCCTGGGTGGGTAGCTCATGGGCCACTCGGTAGAGCAGATCGTGCATCCGTGTGGCCCTCCATACATTGCGTGGGGTGGTGTGGTGGTTCCCTGGGCCGAAAGAGCCACACAAGTGTCTTCGGGGGGCGCCGCGCCCGCTCACGGACGGGCGATGACACGGTAGTAGAACCGTTCTGCGGAAACGATGCGGCATCAGTTGAATCTTATTAAATACTCGGGCACGCGATAAAATCATGATTTTTGTCATTTCAGACGTGGGACATGTTGCTATAGGACTGAGGTTAATTTTTTCATAATTCGGTGAGGAGAAGTATTCTGAACCACTTCCTCTATATGGAGTTGCTTCTCCGACGTGTCTACGACTATGGCAGCGCCGGCCTCCGGAGGCTATGCACTGCTGCAAATCCACATCTTGCATAGCTCCGGCCTCTCACAAGTTGGAGTGTTGTTGTGGCGGTTGCAAAAGGCCCGGCACGCCATCTCCGTGGGTCTGGCCCCCTCACTGACGGCGCGGCCGTCGGCACCTAGGGGGGAAACGGACGCGCGGGTCGACACGGAGGGGATTTGCTGTGGGTCTGGCCCGATGTTGCTCCAAAGTTTCCTATGGCTGACCTAACACAACCGGGTGGAGATAGGCCACATGGTCAACATGGCCGTCGTGCAAAGTCAAAGGGCTAGATCCCGATGGTTCAAAACGTCAGGGTTAGGCGGGACGGGGGCCTAGGGGGGTGGTGGGGGTTAGCAATGCCACCAGGTAGCGTCGCATGGTGGCCCTCATACATGCGGGTGGTGGGGTTGGTGCATGTCCGAGAGAGCACGGCACTCGTCTCGGGGTGTGCCCCCCCTCACGACGGCGCCGCCGCCGGCACCATGGAGGGGGGAAAGCGGACGCGTCGGGTCTACACGGAGGGATCTGCTTTGGCTCTGGCCCGGATGTTCTTCCAAGTGTTCCTAGGGACTGACCTTACACAACCGGGTGGAGAGGTCCACTGGTCAAGCCCGTCCGTTCTGCAAGTCAAAGGGACTAGAACCGTGGTCAAAACGCTACAGGGCTTAGGCTGGGACGGGGGCCCTAGGGGGGTAAGCAATGACGCCTGGGAGCGTCGCACCGCCCCTCATACATTGCGGGGTGGTGTGGGAGTGGCATGTCCGAAGAGGCGGCACACGTCTCCGGGTGTTGGCCCCCCCTCACTGACGCCTTGCCGTCACTTGCTTCTTAGTGGCACCTGGAGGGGGGAAAACGGACCGCGTTCGGGTCTACACGGAGGGGATCTTGCGTGTGGGGTCTGGCCTGGATGTTGCTCGCCAAGGTTCCTATGGGCTGACCTTACACAACCGGGTGGATAGGTCCCACTGGTCAAAGCCCTCCGTGCAAAGTTCAAAAA